>OZ030390.1:33788376-33819467 GCA_964023965.1 Melinopterus prodromus
TGTTCGAGGAAAAGCAATTATAAATATTCATAACTCTGGAAAACGTTTATTATATTAAATTAAATAAATATACAAAGTTTCATGTTTACCTGAAACAATTTTGATGTGTATTTAATAGTTTAATACGTCTATTACTTTATCATACGCAGTATGCTAAAGTATTGTAATCATGCCGACAAAAAAAATTGAGATTTTAGCGGAAATAGGTCTTTTTGGGTCCCCTGAACATTTTTGACCAAGGTACAAAAAATGTCTGTGTGTGTGTGTGTGTGTGTGTGTGTGTGTGTGTGTGTGTGCGTGCGTGCGTGTGTGTGTAAACGATTTTTGTGGCGATGGTTCCGGAAAAACTACTAAAGGTATCGGGACGAAAGTTCATAATTAGAAGTTTCATGACCTAACTTAGAGCTGAAAAGCTTTTCGTTAAAAAGGGTCCAAAGGAACTGGTAGTTTATTCTAAGCCTTTTTCAAGGATTTTGCAAATGAGTCGCTATTTCTCTAATTTCGTCAAAATAGTTAAATAATAAATTAAAGTAGAGGTAATTCTGAATAACTTATGCCTATGAAATTTTTTGGTAAAATTAATAGTTTAGCTTTTTAGGTTAGTCTAAGCCTTTTTGAAGGATTTTGGAAAAGAGCCGCCATTTCTGTATTTTCAACAAAATAGTTCATTAATAAATTAAAGTAGAGGAAATTTTGAATAGTTTATGCCTATGAAATTTTTTGGTAAAATTAATAGTTTCGCTTCAAGAGCAAATTCTATTTGATCGAGATCGGTCGCATCTGCATTGATATGAAATTACATAGTAGCCAGGATTTTGACAAATATTTTTTTTGTGTTGTCACATTCGAAAACAGCTGATCTCATCAGAGGTTGGAGAACCACTATGGAACGTTGCCGCTGTAGTGCGGCAAATTTTAAAATACACATTTCAAATAAAGTAAGATCACCAATTTGATTGTTTGTTGATAAGAAATATCAACCCGTCTTTATATCTAATTCCAAAAACGATACATTGAGAAAATTATAAATAAAGTATAGCGATGAGTGTAGTTTTATTTTAGTATGTTGGTAGGGATGTGTCATGAACAAATATAAATCTGTCAGAATTTGAATTACCTTTTTACGGTGCGTTTTCATTAGTGATAATGGCAGTGGTAGCAGACGCCGTATTTCCAATAGAAAATTGATAGTGACTCATGTTTATGTACATGCAAACTAATATGTGTCATTATCACGATATGTAAGAAACAATATAATTTCGTATTCTACCACCGCCATTAGCTACCATTACCTACTAATCGGAACGCACCTTTAAACTTGACGTTTCGTCAAAGTGGTACCAACCTAGCATTTACTATACAGAAATCATTGTTTTTTAAATACGTATTTCTTAAAAAGCAACACAGTAAACGTTGATGTCGCTCCTGCCAAAAACTAGATAGCCGACTCGCTCATATGCGACGGCGACACTCCGCCTTCGGTGACGCGCCGCATCACCGCTCGTCGCGCTATTCCGTACTTTCGGCATTTGTGACATAAATAACTATTATTCTAATGACGTAGTGTAGGTAGTGTCAAATGCTGATGATTTGACAATACGTACAATTTATCTCAATAGAATAGATTCTCATGCAGCTAAACTATTAATTTTATATATTGTATGATAAAGTCATGTGCCTGGCCACATCAGATTTCTTTTTTTAAACGTTAAGTGATAGTAAAGTGCGAATTAATGTTCAACGCAATATCATCTGACGAAACCACCTATGCACTCCATTCACAAAATCACATTCTCCAAATTTATCAATAGTTAACCATTTCCAACTGTCATTTTCTCGACAATTTTTTGACGTAAAGAAAATATTTTTTCTGCTATTAATGTACTTTGCCTCTACTATGGTGAATGCCCGGTGAATATTATGAAAAATCCAAATCAATAAAATTCAATTAATTCTACAAAATATTATAGATTCAATCTATAGAACTGCTGCCAAATATTGCTTCTGGTGGTAGTACATACAAGTATAATAAGTAGGTGACCGCAATTTACCTTGAGTTTACAAAAGGCATAATACCAGAAGATTTCTATGAACAGCACCATCTTCGTGGAACTGCATACAAAAATAAAAATGTTCTAAGCACCGGAGCTAGCAGACACCTTATTCATATGCATCTTAGATCCGAGAAAAGATTAATGGTACCATGATAAATTCAAACGCTTCGGTGAGGTTGAATGCCAAAGTTCAGTAAGTCGACGTACCTGATTTACATACAAATACAACTATCGGAAGAAGTGATCTTTTCACGTCATGTCATCCCATAACGCCAACTTTACCACGGTGACCTATAAATCTTAACGACTACTATGCAATCTGAAAACAAAACTGGACCGCTGACTCCGCCGGAAAGTCTTAGATGCACCTGTCATGCTATTAAGCGCTGACGCAACATCAGATTTCTTCTCACGAGACGGCCGCTTTCTAGAAATCTTTATGTTCTAAACATGTCTTGTATGTTTATTGATAAATTATTAACGTATTATGTAAATGTGCCAGACCGGCACAATGAAACTATGGTAGAACAATTCGCAAGTCATATAATGTAAACGAAAAAAAAAAACATTCCCAATATAAAATTTTTGCAGGATATACAGGCATTTCTGTGCTTTCAAATAAAAACCGAAATGCGGGGATGCAAGGGAATAATTAAATTGCATATATCATCGCTCGGCAGACCGAATAGCAACGTGTCTATACGTACAGTGCGTACTATTTTGTGTTCGACGCAAATCACAACATTATTGTTAGAGCACCAGAGCACAACAATTGCTAGTCATGTTTATGGAAATATTCTAGTAATTGTATATACAGTGCGTACTGAAAGAAACGTAGCCTGTCAATAGTTCACCCTCAAAAAGTTGAAAAAATAAATAAAAAGAAAAGTCAAATAAATGTTTTAGTAGATGACTTAAAGTACTTGAACTACTTTTGGATATACATTTGTATACTTTCATTTGTTCCAGCTTTTTTGTAAACAACAAATGTTAAATGTCTCACCCCGAGAAATTCGAAGTAAATATTCATACAAGTGTTAAGAAATGTCAACTACAAATGTGATATATTTTTTCATGTATGTATTTGACGTATTTTTTTACATACAGGTTGAATAACCTGAATATTACTCCCACTATTAGTATTCTTAATTCATATGTTTGAATGTTAAAAAATAAAAAATAAACAAGAAGAAAATAACAGCTAAAAAGAGTCGTGATGTTTTTATTATTGAAGAAATGAAATAAACTGAAACAAAAATAAAATTTAAATAGATAAAACAAGTGTTCCAAGGGTTCCGTCTTAGACTTTTCAAGTACGGAACCCTAAAACTGAATGAAAAGTGTACCCCACGTTAAACCCAAACAATCAAAACCAGGCTAGCTTAAAGCTTCTTTCAGTATCATGCGATTTTCAACACTTTATCTAATTACCTCAAATACTAGAGTATGTACAAAAACCGATTTCTGAAAATACCGGGATTTGATTCCTGATGCAAGAAAAGGGTTAAAACTGGTTTTCTAGTTTTTGCAGGCAAAATGTACCTATTTTAAAAATCCATAATACGAAAATCTAATAAAGAAAAACATTAATTGTTCTAGGGTTACGTAATATTTTTCATTTTCTCGATACAAAAGTAAACATATATAACAAATAGAAAATAATCTCCAACTGGCTACTCAACTTGGCTTTATAATTCTCTGAGCATTTCTATCTTTATATGGCCTATTATGGGGTGTCTCAAACACTGACATTTTCACATTTAGTGTCTGCGAAGTATTATTTCTCCACGTTCTTGAAATACCCTGTGAATTAATTTTCCCATTACATTTGATTTTCCTATGGGCATTTCTCTGATAATTATAGCTGTTTATCTATCATCTCGCTACTTTCCTACAATGTGGTACAATTCTTGAAGTATAAATTTTGTAAGTACGTAGGCTTTCACGGCCAGAATCATTTAGGAAATAAACTTCAGTTAGCTCTGAAGAAGCGAGCATCATGATTCGCGAAACGTCAGCATTATCAAATCTTGACACACGGCATAACCCGGAAGCAGTTTATTTTCTATATAATTTGTATATTACTTGACGAGCACATAATTATTTATATCCGTTATGTGCGAGTCAAATGCGACGTTTTATCTACGACTCATAAATTCCATTTTATGCAAAATATTTTAAATGTATTTATCAATGATAACGAGGCGAACTGTCAAATTACTGTCATCCACGTAGGTTTTGACAGACTTTGACACTAGCGTTGTATAATGATGACAGTTCGTTCAAATAATGAGGTCATAATTTGAATGAACTGTAATTATTATACAACTCTAGTGTCATTGTAATCAACGGCGCATAATGATGGGGATTTTATAGTCATAGATACGTTTGCAATGAACTTATTATATGTGAGTCGTAGATAATAGTTATTTGTGTGCCATTGACATTGCCGAGTGACACTACAGACAATTAATTGTCAAACTTATAACTTTAATCGCCAATAATTGACATTGATGTCTTAAAATTTATAACTTGAATGACAAATATTTGATATATTTGACATATAACCATGGCAACCCTTAATGTCCCCGCGGGCGTTGGTTCTGTATTTACAGTTTAGATAGGTTCTGCCTGTTGTGATCTTTGTTCGTTTTTGCTTAATTACGTGAATGCAAAAGATTTGGGAATAAAGAATTACAATGAACGGTGATAATCGTTTCAAGGTCACCGTGGATAGTGCAGTTGGTAGTTTTTGGTAGTATACTACCAACTTCGTTTCGCGGCGACCCTTAAGAAGCAGTTTTTGCCCCGGTATATAAGATGTAAAATGTCATTTTATGATCATGAAGGAGATAAATATTGTATTACTATGTTAATTATATACTATGTCAACAGATGGAGTTATTATACATTACAGAAAGAAACGGTAAAAAAAGTGTCAAAATGACATCGAGCATTGCACACTGAACAGAGAGTACTCTAACAGGAGATCATATACCACTTTTTTCAAGAAAGTTTTATTTTCATGTTGTAAATGTCGTACTGATTAGCAGTAAGTTTCATAGGGATTTATTTCTTTTTTCAATTCCTTAGTTACTGACGTTTGAAGTATTAACAAACCGTATGATAAACCGGTCTTATTTTTAAGGAATTGCGAAAATCGACCAGTCGTTATAAATAATTTTACTCATAATTAAACGTGCATTCTAAAAAGAAATCCATAGATTTATAAGGATTTATTTATTTCTTCATTTGTTTATTACGTTTATTTTTATTATTTTTAACCCATATATTGTATTGTATATCCTGATCCAAAGACAAAATGATAGTATTTAATCGCATACCTCATTATTTTTACATTAATTGTAATTATAAACTGGTATCCAAAACCGGGGTTATAATATCACAAAAAGCCGGTTTTAAACCGGTTTTTAAAAGAACGACAAACCCTAGTAAGTACCTACCATATCTAAATCATCATGGTGAAAAATTTTCAGACTGTCTGTGTTTATCGTTAGCCATTTGTAATAATGGTTCCAAATAGAGCGAAAACTGTTCCGTCATTCTTCCGCAATTCATCTTGTCTGCAAGAAAATCAATTCTACCCGCTGCAGTCTCCCCATCATGGAAAAAATCTCCGTTTTTGCCCCACTTGTAACACGATTATGTAACCAATCCGCACGCTTTTCTGGCAAATTTTGATACAATATATCAATCTACATGGTCTATAACTTCATACTTCCAAGTTTCTCCTTTAAACTGCAATTACACACTTGATCAATAGCCCCGGCTGCTTTCTACCTGATTTCATAATTAATATGTTCGAGCGGTGCCTGATCTGGTCTCTCTTGAGATCATAAGTTCAAAATGATTATAACGTCACTCATCGTGTATTTCAGTCTTATCAGATCGTACCCTCTAGTGAGATAATTACTAGTGATTGATGAAATAATCCTGGAGAATCTATCAAAATGATACTAGAGGAGTCACTAGTGTGTATAATTGACATTCTATCGTTATTTCAGGCTCATGAAAAAGCTGACTTTCTCCTTTACTTATTTCGTTTGGTGATACCTTTATAATAATCGTGTAGCAGCTTAGTATTTTCACATTTTTATGGTTTTCATAAGTAAGTACGGTTTGTTTATTACGTAAGCAACAGTTGAGATGAATGGTAATGTGCTTTTCGCTTACGTCATATGTAACAGGAAACACAAAGAGGTTAGTTAAATATTGTGTTTATGTAGAATCGTCTGTGCACTTCTCTAGTATTATTGTATATTACTCACTGGAGAACTACGTTATTCTCCTCCATAAGTTTTCCTTTCCGGGTATAGTTTTTCACACAACAGTGATTTTAATTGCGGTTTTAATTAAGCAAAATTAGAATAAATGTAAATAAAATAAATGTATTTTTAATTATATTTTATTTTAATTTTGAATTATATGTAGTCTCGTTGATATAGGGAGAAGAAAGTATTTGCCACTAAATAGTTCGCGCTTGCTTGATGAGTTTGACAATGAACGCGCGTGACGTCAAACCGTTGGTAACATGGGAATGTAGGGACTGAGAAATCTTTCTAACGTTTTAGGTAGTATCATGGTAGACAAGTCAGAATAAAACTATAAATGTCCCAATAGTTCTGTTTAGTTTAAAAAATAAGAAATCTACAACATTGAACTTTCGTTTAGGACATCCGGTTTGTTGATTTCACATTACACTTATCAACCCACAATTGTATCTTATTCTACCAATGTTCTAACGGCCAGAATATAACCTAAAAGTTTGGCTGATCTTGATAATTGAGTGTTATGCTAAAAGCGGATTTTTTCCTGAATAAGGTAACTTCAATTCGACTTTTCTTTATATCCCTATAGGATAACAATACCTAATTAAGAAAATTCGAATAATATCTATTTAGGCTCACTAAAATTGCTTTATATTGTTACAGTAACGGTAAAAGTTCCAATTAAAAGTATTAACAAATCATGGCGATTGTTTGAGCTGATATGCATCCCGTTTGCTTAGAGAGAAGAGACATATAAAAATTATGATAAAAAACTCTATTGGCAAAATCCGGCTCTACTTTAAAATTATTAGCGGGTGATTCATTAAATTCTTGCGACCCACATCGCAATCTTTGTGTCTCTTACCTCGAACAAACGATATTAGCATTAAAAACCCGGAATGTTATTCAAAACTAGCCTCTGGTGCTAGAGTAACGGAAATTATAGATACTTGTGCAATGTCTTGTTACAGAAATAATCATACTTATGTTCATCAAATTTCAGAAGAAAAATTTGTGATTACCAACGTGGTTGACGAAGTTTCCCTTGATTGCTACAACGGTACTAGTGAATTAATAAATGTTAGTGATAAAAAGCACATAGGTGCATTTCAACTAAACGTTCCTTGTAACTGCTTGGTAAAACAGTCTGACTTGACAATGATTGATCCAAATTTCCCATGTGGAGTGAATACGGTAGGGTCATTCGAACTACACCATGTTCTGCCTGCGTCGTGGTCCAAGATAGAGTCTTTAGGTGTACCAGATATAGTCCAGCACTGGCATTTAAACTATGATAAAATTGAAGAGTGTCTGAATACCAATTTGCAAAGTAAAGTTCCTTATTTTGAGTTTTCACCAACAACAGTAATGGAACCAGAAAGTGATTTCGAATTGAACCGACTCAACACAAAAGCAAAAATCAGTATCAACATTTTCCAAATTTTAAATGTTGCAATAACAATTTTAGTGTTGACAGTGGTAATAAGAAACCCATATTTAATTGGTATAGGTGCTCCAGGTTCGAATGCATACAAATGTTCACGATGTTCTTAGCGATGTTAGCAACATTATTGTAATTACGCTTGCGGTAGGCTTCATAGCTTGAGCAGCTATGAAATGGTTTAGACATTATAAAAATAAGACTGTGAAATTAGTAAATGTCATAGTAGAAGAAAATAAGGCTAGCACTCCACCCGAGGTGGAAGATTCAGTGAGTAGGAAAAAGAAAAGTACTAAATCTTCCGGAAGTAATAAGTATTGTGTTATATAGTATTGGTTGTGTTTGTTTTTAATAGTATAAGTTGTATTTTCAGAGTTAGGTTAAATAGGGTGCAATTTTTTTATGTACTTGTACTCCTCTCTTTTATTGTGTGTTCTCAGATACCAAAGGAATGTTTTAGCTTCTTGGTGGCGCAGTTTGTTTTTGTGCAGTCATCCCATTGTCACTGACATTGAGGGCAATGTCTTTTTTTTGTAGAAAGGCGAATGTTACATAGGGTCATCAAGAGCATGAAAAACATAATTACTTGCAAGGTTAGTTTGTGTTTTGGGAACCTTGTTCTAGGAATGTGCAACGATAAAACAACAAACATAAGTCGACACCAGGAAGGTCGGCTACAACCCAATACCTTGGAGAGCCACTATAAAGGATTAAAGTATTTTGTATATCAGTTAGTTATTAAGTAGTTAGTAAGAAGCACACATATGTAACACTACAAGAAAATAAAGTAATTGTTAAAACGTTTGAGCGTATTTATCCCCTCGCAAAAGCTACCATCTCCGCTACAGCCCCGTAAAAGATGCAAGGACGTTAATGTGATTACCCACAAAGGGGTAAACACTTCTGTTAATGTCACAATATTTTCATAATAATACGGTGTACTACTCTTTTAACCACTATTATTAACCAATTTAGGGGTGACGGAGTTAGGTACATGTAAATATAGCACGTCCTTAAATCAGACATGTGTGTAGGAATTGTGTAAATTGTTAGAAGTAATACATATGGCTCCATTGTTGTCTCTAGACAAGAAACTAACATATTTTACATCGTTCTATATTATAGGTAAAACCACGAGAGCTGGACGTGACTCATCGCTTAAAGTCGTAAGAACAGACGTATAAAAAGCATGGCGTTTCTGTCTAACGCGCGGTAATGGTCTGTAACGTATCAGCAAAATAACAGTTGAAATCGATGACTCACGTCCAGCTCTCGTGGTTTTACCTATACAATTAGTTGTACGCATTTTGTCCAAATTCCGACACGAGTGTCGCAATTACGGACACCAACGATCCCTAATTATTTCACTAGCAGCAGAAAGTAGCGATTTTGGCGTTAATACACCACCTTTGGAAGTAACAGTAACAATTCATGCTATCTCCTTTAAAAAAATCATTATTCTGGCCTGAGACACGCAAATAAAGTAGAAAGGAACTATTCTTCTGTAGCATTATTATCTAATGCTTGGTGAGAATATTTGATAATAAAAAAGAACAAAGCACAAAAGAAAATCATTCTAGAGAAATAAGAAAGCAACCGAAGAAGGAACAGAATAAAAACCTGCGCCAAGAAAACACTAAAAATTCCAGATGGTAGAAACATTAAATTACAGATGACGGAGAGAGGGTAGACTGAAGAAGACTAAGGACTGGTTCACCAGCAACATTTGATGGCAAACTTACTAAACTCATCTGGTATATAATCAAGATTAGAACCTAATGTAATACATTGGCTTGCGAACAACGAAACATAATCGTTATACTGACCGACCTAGTCCAGGCTTGTGCTTGACCGACGAGGACGAAGTACACTGTATCCAGGTCAGTCCCATACGAATGTTTTACCTACCTAAGTATCGAACAACACTCTTAAGCAATGCCGATCTCATACTACCAACGGGGGTAGTTAGAAAACAACAACCACACAGCCTACAATGGTAGAATTGTCGAAAGATCGACATGCTTGTGCTAGTACTTACATACACGTTTGAGGCCTGCAAAATCTTTGTCTGTGGTAGTCAACTTGGTAAACAATTATATGAATAAGGTCTCACAGAAATAGATAAGCCAGAATGTTTCTGATGCCACAGTTCTTTCAGATGGAACTGAAAGAAAACAACCGGAACGTTATCAATCCACAAGAAATAGGCACATGCAATCACCATTCAATTAGAGAAGGAATTGAACTGATGTAAGCAGCATAAGCATAGATCACGAAATAGACTCGCACAATGCCACAGAAGTCCGATTGAGCTGCCAGTAACCGCTGATTTTCTCTCTTACACCAGTTATTCTCACGTAAATATGGTAAGAGGAAGCCGGACCACGGAGATCTTGATTTTCTACTAACCTTATTGGAGTGACCTTCAACAATGCGGTCGCGCCGTCGCGCGTCGGGATATTTCCCCTCGAGAACTGCTGGTCTCTTTTACTCTTTTCACTATTGACTATAGAAATCGCACGAACAATGCCGGTTGCCTTGGGAAATTGACCAGTGATCCTTTAAGTACATAACACCATACCAGTAAAAGCGTGCGCCTGTGTTTCCAGGTAACGATATCATGTTATACTAATTTACGTATGCGATAAATGTAATAGGAGAGATATTTAAACATTAACCGAATATCTTATCCTCAATGTCTATACGTCATATATTTAAAACAGAAGTGATTTAAGTCTTATAGAAAAACTGTGATGAGCAGGGTCAAGAATAACTTGTCGAACTGAACAAAATAAATAGTTTGTTATTTCGTTGCATGAGATAGATATGATGATTCATGTGTCATTATGTTCAGAATTTTATCCTGACTGAAAACATAGCAAACATTTTATATGGTGCCATATAAAATTCAATGATGACATAATTTCCATAAGAAACAGCGAAAGCAAAGAAAAATGGCTGAAAATGGCATTTTTGGTCTACCAACATTCTTCATTCAACATACTCTACTCATTCTAGATTGTGCGTAATAAGATAAAATGAAGTAAATAAAACTAATATTAATCAAAAGCTTATGGTAGCTTAAGTCGCAAATGATTTTATCAATTATACCTACTAAATTAGGTAAACTAGAAGGTAGTCAATAATCGTTATTTCAACTCCGCAAACGATACAGCCGTCTGAAAAATTAACAAAACCATTTTGTAAACGGCTATAATTTCTTAAACAAGTTCATAAGAAACATTTTACGCAGAAAAACATTCAATAAAAAAACAGTAAAATGTAGATTCATTTGCTTCTTCATTAGTTTCTTCAACTTATTTTTCTTATTTTTAATGTTTTATTTAAATTTGTTGACCTTTGATTGTTCAAATGGGCATTTACTGTCCTGTTTCTTCGTTTTTGCATTGTTTGATATACAGTGTGTCCAGCAAAGTCCGCGTCATATTGATTTTTTTTATTATCCAATTCTCAGAAAACTTTATTCTTTATAAAGTTGGCGGCTTGTCTGAAACCAATACAGCAACAGTCAAATATGTACATTTCGATACCATACACCAAGCGATTCAGAATACATAGATGAATTTCTGATAAGAGCAAAGTAGGTACCTTTATTTTCATTATTATCGATAAACATTATTTGGAAATGTTGTTCAGAAGTAAAAATTATATTCAAATATAAAGTCACAAGCACCTACCTTAAAATTCTTCTTTTTTGTTTTTCTTTAATTTTTATTTTTATGGCAAATATTAGTCAACTCCAGTGATACTAAAGGTTTCTTTTCAATCTATTTTTTATAAATTTGAATAACTTTTTTACAGTTTTTATTATTTTGGTATATTAACTAATGTTTATTTAGAACTAGCGCAAAATTACTCGTTTTCTTGATGCAAAGTTAATATTTCACGCGGTAGATAATAATAGATCATCCAATAACTAATAAATGAGCGTGACTAACTTTTAATTCATTAATATTAATGACTGGGTATGTTTATAATAGTAGTTATCCATCTACAGCAAGCGATTAGTCGAACTTGCTAATATTTTCAATAAATGCCACCCGGACAACCAAATTACCTATTCAACCATTTCTAGTATAATCAGAAAATTTAAGCAGACTGGGTCTGTTGAAAATCTCTAAGAAACCACTAAAAATATGGTGCCGAAAATAAGGAAGCAAGTTTACCAGTGTTGCAAGCGGTAATCGAGCATAGAACGACTTCGGCTTGGCTAATTGCTTCTCACACCCAATGCAGTAAATCAACATTACATAACATACAAAAACTGAACGAACATCACCTTTATAAACAAAACTAAATACTAAAGGCAAGACACTATGGGATCTGTTATGACTTCATTATTATCGCTAAACCTGACTCGAAGATGTTGTTTAGAAGTAAAATTTAATAATTTCAAATAACAATCTGTCCTCTTCCATTTCTCTTTCCGTTAGTGTACTTATAAATTTCGTACGTTTTTTAAAGGTGATAATTGTTCAGTTTACCATGTTATGTGCTGTTGATTTACTGTATTGGGTGTGAGAAGCTATTTGTCGAACCGAAGTCGTTCTATGCACGACTACCGCTTGCAACCCTGGTAAACTTCTTTGGTATTTCTTAAAAAGATTTTCAACAGACCCAGTCTGTTTGAATTTTCTGATTATCCTAGAAATGGTTGAATGGATTTGGTTGTCCGGGTGTTTTCATTGAGAATATCAGCAACATCGAGATAATCGCTTTTCTGTAGATGGAAAACTACTATTATAAACATATCGAAAGTCATTAATATTAATGAATTAATAGTAAGTCACGCGCATGTATTGGTTATTGTATGATCTATTATTATCTACAGGCTAAAATATCAACTTTGCATCAAGAAAATGAGTAATTTGCGCTAGTTCTAAATATCTATTTCTAAAAAATAGATTAAAACAAACATTTTAGTATCACTGGCATTGAGTAATATTTGTTATAAATGTGAGAATTAAAAAAAAACTGGAACATAAACATTTCAAGATAGGTGGCTGTGACTTCATATTTGAATATAATTTTTACTTCTAAACAACATTTCCAAGAAAAGTTTATCGATAATAATGAAAATAAAGGTACTTTACTCTTATCACAAATTCATATACTCTGAATCGCTTGGTATATGGTAGCGAAATTTACATACTTGACTATTGCCGCATTGGTTTCATACAAGCCGCCAACTTTTCTAAAGAATAAAATTTTCTGAGATATGGATAATAAAAGAATTTTCCATATGATGCGGACTTTCCCGGACACACTGTAAATATATAATTTTGATTTACTTTGTTTTGTCAATATTTTAAACAGCTGTTAATACTTATTGAAAATTTGAAAAAAAAAATATGAATAGTTTTACAGTGAATGAGGTTTACTTCGAAAAAAGAAAATCTGGTAGAAAGTTGGACATTCTGTATATTTCGTCACAGTAATCTAAAAATATAAAGTCAAAATTAAAAAAAAAAAATGGTTGACATTCAGTTAAACATATTAATTTAGTAGGAGCTTCGCGCTGTTGCACATATTTGTGTGGCAGCAGTTTACAAATGAAACTTTCCCAATGGGTAGCCGGCGTTTGCAATTAAATTCAAAATTTAATTAACTCTTTCCGAGCAATATCGCATCCAAGTGTTTGGAAAATTCTACCCGGAGCACCGAAGGTATTTCAACTATTATTGCCGCAACCATGGGCGATTCCCGTTTGCGCCAACTCGAAACGTTCAACTGCGCGAAACTCATTAACCAATCAGTTCGGATTCCGAATCCGGTAATCACACAACGGCAGACGCCTCACTCTGCCGAACTTTGTAAACATATAATTGCGTTCTTATCTCTAACATAACGTTTACTCGGGACGTACATTTGAACTGTACGCGCTATTCCCGAAACTATAGATGCCAATGCTGGAAGGGAGTCCTCGCTGAACAGATATCATAAGCCATTATGTAAAGCCTAACCCTTTATTAGCCCTGCACCGTTTTCAAATAAACGACAAACCCCAATAACAATACCAAATTACTGTACGGTTTACGTACATTTTCGGTACATTTATTGAGCAACTATAACGTGACTCAATAGCACACTAGAAAATGAATTATTGAAATATTGTATTGAGTATCGTGGTTATTATCGCCTGTGTGGGGGTCTAGTAACATTTCAAAAGAAATAAGGCATTACTGACCAAGAAACGTCACACAAATGTGAAGGCTGCCGAAGGTTAAGGAATAACAATTATAATTATTATATCGGGTAAGTCACTACAGTCGCGGTGGTCAATACTGCATTTACCTTAAGAACAGACAAAAAAATATTTGTTACAAAAAGTTGTTGTTGGCCTATAATTTTCTACAACGTCAAGTTTTTTTACTATTACGGAATTCTGCATTAAGGCGTGAAAAAAAAAATTATTATTTTTTAAAGAGAATACCCTGTGGGTTATACCATATTTTGAATATAGTTTCTAGATATAGAGAAATAGAAATCAGAGATATTCAATTGTTTATAAAAAATGGCAATTGCGGGCCTTTTTTTTAAACTACGTATCACTACACTTTTTCCAGATGTTGTCCTAAAAAAATGGAGCCTTCTGTATATTATTTACTGCAATGCCCTATAGTTCTTTTTAATAAGTATTCGTTATATCATATATCTATGTGTACGAGTTTTTGTAATATTTGCAATTTAAAAAGTAGTACGCTGTTATAGTACCTTAAAACTGCTCTGTATACTGTGTGTTGGGTAGCTTGATGTAAAATATTTAAAGGGTTATTGAAGAGGCTATTTAAAACCTACTTAACTAGATTTATTTATATAAAGTATTAGATATTACAAGATATTACACAAACTTTATAAGTATGTATTGTAATTTCTGCAAACGAACGAACCCAGACACCTAGAAACTTGACTTGAACCCAAAAGTAAACCATAAACAGTGTACTTTTAGCAGGACTCAAATATAGATATTTTTACGAAAAAAAAAGGTTCTGCAGTCATATATGTTTGTTTGCGACCTTTGTATGTTGTTTTATGTTGTCCACGGGCCGCGTCTGACAAAATGTTTTTACTATTGAGTTTTTTGGAGTTTGACTTGATTGTCAATTGTGTAATTTATTCCTCATTTCCTATAACGCTTGAAGAAGTGCCCAGTAGGACACAATACATGTAGGGATTGCTAAAATAAAACAAACATAAGGAATCCGACTACTTTTTATTCTATTCATATATCGAGAAGCTAAAATCAAACAAAACCGTCAAGTTGCTCAACGATCAAATTAATTTTCCTTATCATCTCTTTTTAAATATATCCTTTAGTCTGGCCTCTGTAGGACGAAAGCGAAACTTTAATGACTGTGATAATTGTTGCATACCCAATATATTTATTGTGAAGATTTTCGTTTTCTTTTCCGTTGCAACTCTGCAACGCCATGCACGTCCTTTTAGTATACGTAGATTATAATTGTTTTACTTCATATATGACCGTAAGTTTTCTTATTATACTCACCCTACTTGTAACGTTATCTTTTGATAATTGTTTTTTTTTAATGTTACATTGTCTATAACTTTCATAACCTTAATTTAAATAATTTGTTGTAATTGCTCCTGGGTTTTTAGATTTAGGCTGATGATGATATAACGATCGAAACCGGTTCCTAAGGAAATAAAATTTATTCAAAGAATCAAAGAGGTTTTTAATTCCACCATTGACTTACATCCAACATTTGAAAATTATGGACTCGACTAATATTTATATATCTGTCAAATCCTGGCTAACTAGCTTTATTTTAATGCAGATACGACCGATCTCGATCGAGATTCTCATTTACTATTAATTTTATAAATAGTATGATAAAGTCGAATAAGACGATTCAGTGTAGTGGTATGTGCTTTCATCACAAAAATAAGAAATACAAACAAGAAAATGCTAGGATTTGTATTCAGTACAAAAAACTACAACCAATATCTACTTAATGTCATTCCTCGTTGATTCATAAAAATTTTATTTCTGTGGGGAGACAATTCAAAATTTGGTTAATATGGAAAAACCACTTCCTTAGTATTCATAAGATGGTGTGATATACAGGGCATTCCCGTTAAGAAATCACTTAAGATAAATGTATTATCGACCACCACCATTCAAGTGATAAAATTTTAATAATCTTGTAATAAAAATTTATCTTGTCTTTAATAGATCCAAAACATATTATTAAAACAAAAAGTGAATATTGTTTTTCTGATCATGTTTGAGTTTCCCATAAACAATATATGAGAAGCCCTGCAATATAATATTAGAAAGACACACATTTATTAATATCATCAATACATACGTAGATTGTGAAAGATGATAGACCATTATCGAGATGGTAGGATGATATAGCAGGGGATAATGATTCTTGAACTCGCCGTCATATTATACTACTGTAGTAACAGTTTTGTGCTAGTTACGTAAATACATTGTCGAAATTCTATTTATTTCGTTCCTAGACAGGCCATCAAGCTTCATTTCAATGCGTAGTGATTGTTTCAGGTCACACGATAACAATCAATTTCATTCAGTGCTGTGGCTTCACTTTCAACATTGGAATTTGATACCCGGTTTATGCTAACTCATACGGATGATTGGGTAAGATGCACAAGATACCCAGAATTGATGCCTATTCAATTTCATGTTGGTACCTACGTGTGACTATATAAGGCACGGATAATTACAAGCTTTATATCGTTTACAGATCGATTGTTGGCTCCTCCGTTGCATAACGTAAATTATACCGCTGTTCATTCTGTTAATGGCCTATTGTCGACAATCATTACTTAAAACAAGTAATTTCATGCATGGATTTTTAGGTAAGCTTCTAGACAAAGTAATTGATTGTATTATGTGTCCGTTGAGGGTTCTTATCACGCACAATGTTGCTTAAACGTTTTTGTTTCTAAGAAATTGCAATTTGGCATTGATTATATGGATATTTTGTGTTTATTGTCTGTTAGGCAAGCAGAAGACCACTCATGTGCTAAACTATGGCATATAGCGTAGTTAAAAGTAAACGTACTATTGTTTGAGTCAATGGTTATGGCAATAACGCGGCAAAAGAAAATTCACAGTTATTTCCCAGTAATAACGCGGCAAGTTTACATAATTACAGTGCATATGCGGAAATTTTTATAACACAATTTCGTTTCTTTTATTGCGTTGGTTAGCAGACAAGGGTTGTTGGCTTAACTGTACAACGCTCTTCTGAGGTAAGAAATGACTATAACGTTAATGTACCTAAAGCCAAGCGGTCTTGTGATCGGGTATCTTCTATAACTTCCTACTGTTCGAACTAGTATTTCAAATACTGGTTAATCCTGGTTTCATTCTATTTAAATATGTATATGTTACTGCAAAAGCCCGAAATATGGTCAAACCTATTATTAACGCGCAAAAATATAGTAGTTTTATTTGATTAAATACCGCACAACAAACACGTTGATTCTTAAAATAAAAATAAAGATTGCGGAACATTAACCAAACATAACACTTTTTTATTTCGCAGTCGATATTTTAAATGTGTTATAAGTATTTTTTAAAGAACTTCTTTGGCATGTATGTATCAACATTAAAACGACTTGAACACACCAGCAATCAAACAAAAGCAACAGCGATTATGCAATAGAATAACATCTTACCTTATACCGGCAATTTGTCTCTTCAAAATCCACGAAGAATGAACAAAAAGTCAATGGAAACACAACTAACACATTTATCACGTTTTTAAATCAATACACTGATAGCTTTGATAGAAAACATAGAGAGACGCGTAAAAATTGTAAGACGCTATCATTCTACTACGTATCGGGGTTTACTAGCGGTTTAGCACTGACGAAAACAAAAAAACGTTAGACACGTCAGGACCGCAAACGCACATTGACTCAGTATAGTGGGTAGCGCGTTTTACTAGCGCGTTGCTTGAATAAAATGTGAAGCCAGGTACCTGTTGGGTATTATTTTGAATTGTTGTTGTGTCTTTATTATTGTTGTTATAGTTTTACTAATATTATTCTATGTGTATTGGTTGAATTATCTATTGTTGATAAAATATAATTTTGAATTTTAATGAATAGAGATTTACTTCGGATTCAAATATTGCATAACATTAACCAAACATAACTCTTTTTTTATTTGGCAGTCGGTAATATTTTAAATATAAGTATTTTTTAAGGAATTTTTTGGTATGGCTCACACAACTGCAGATATAGCACAATCGATTGAATAGATTTTTTTACGGTTAGGTTCCTTAAAAGTTCTTGTTAACACCTGTGGCCAGTGGTAGATGTGTGTCATGCAGGGATATACTGATTTTTTATTACAGTAATTTACAGCTTAAATTGCCGAAGGCAATTTACCGACATATCTTTTCATTGAACAGGCTAAAATGGCGCAACAAATCTGACAGAGCTGGCTCATAACCGTTGATGACTTTGCAGGTAAATGAAAATACCAGCCCTTAGACTTTTGAATCAGCTGTTGATAGCGTTTGTAAAGTCCCATTTCCCCTGGGGTACAGTGGGCAACATGCAGCTTGCGACATGTTATTTTTTTAGAGTTTTATTTGGGTTGTCAACAACAGCAATATATGTGATCCAATGTTGTTGCCTGTTGCTGTTGCCATCTGTTGCTGTGGTCTTAACTAAGCACAGGCAAGTGTCTGCGCAAATAAATACTTCTGAGGTTCACCAACAGGGCCAACACGAACCAGTAACTCCTAGATTTTACCATTATGTATTGGTCAATTCTAGGATTAACCGCTGTCTTGGTAAAACCCCGAAATTATATTGATAAATACCATATTTTGAACATTTTCCAATGCATATTGGGCAAACCTAGGATTAACGCGTTAATCCTAAGTTTGACTATATTTCGGGCTTTTACAGTATCATATATATGTCGTAGGCAATGGCCTAGGCACAAGCTACTTGCCTGGTCAAATAGACATGGACTCTTCATTTATATTTTCAACATTATCTGCCTAGGCGAATGCATTTACTAAAACCGTTGTTAGGCAAATAGCATTTTGTTTAAAATTAAGTGAGGTTATGAGCAATTCGTGCAAGCACGTCATAATTAAAATTTAGTCGTTGATTACTTCGATGTCAATAAAAGAAGACTTTTAGGTTAAGAATGTTTACTTTCGTTTTCAAGGTCTTGCTAGATTGGCAAACAGTAAATTTTTACTCCTATTTTGCATACGGAAAACTGTGCAAACCAATTGTACAACACAGTGAACATTAGGTGCGTTGAATCGTTTTGTATGTACAAAGCTGTGGAAGTGTTTAGAGCTCATATATCCAGCTTTGATTAATTAGAAAATCATGGATCATCTACAGAATTAAATAATTGATTCTTTTGCTAGTATTTATTATTATTTTGTAATTATTTCATTGATAACTGTACACCTGGCATTGTTAATATTTTCGTAATTAACTGAAAATGTCTGTTCCTGATCAGAACAATTGATATTTGGTTCTGCTGCTGTGTTTGGAACATCGAACATCACAGTGACCTCCAAAGCAATATCGGTGCACCATCACAAAGACGTACAAAACGTTTCTACTCACCGAATGTTTACCGTGTTGTACATTGGATCTGCTGTTTTGGTAGAAATTTGCTGTTTTCCAAACCAGCACAACTTTGTTTTCTTGCAAAAGGGAAACTACTTCATTAGAACCATGACTACAGAGTATTATATGACCCAGAAGTAATCAACGACTAAATTTTAATTAAGTAGTATTTGATAAGAAACATGCACATAACATCACAATTTTATTACAAACGCGATTGAAAACCAAATGCAGTTTTGGCAAATCCATTTGCCTAGGCTTTAAATGTATAAATGAAGACTCCATATCTATTTGATCAGGCAAATAAATTTTGCCTAGGCAAAAGCTTTTTACCAGAGATGACAATTTGCCTACGACATATACAAACTATGTGTGATTACTCCAGCTAGTCATAAACCAGAATCTCAACCACATAAACAAGTTATGCTGTATAGTAAGAATTACAGAATTACTTTTGGGACTTTTATTGGTCCAGTCGTAAAGATCGCAATCCATTAACATCCCTTCTTCATTAATAAATTGCAAATGATGACAGCGACGAGTCCAATATAAGGAAAGTCTTTTACGCTGATTCGATAACTCATAAAAGATAACGCTCAAATATGTTAAAATCTTCTTCTCGAAGCTCGTAAATATTTTTATTGCCTTTTGTTGAACGAGAAAAGCTGTTTGTTCCAAGATTGCACAGAAGATTGTCTGTGCCAGGTCAAGATAATTATGGGCCATTATGTAGTAATTACATACTCTTAGCATGTATGAAAAAAAAACGAGAGAGATATGTGCCAAACAACCTAATTCAGTCACGACCGACGGTCCACATAAATAACCGACTACGTCACTGCTAAAATTTATCGATCCCATTGGACCTGCAGCTAATTATCGGTTGTATATAGGCCTTGCAAAATATGAAATATGCTGATTGCATTTAGCAAATGGTTAAACTGGGAAATTTGCACTATACTGATTATGGAACAGAATTATTCGAAATTATAATTGTTTTGCATAGGTACTGATCATTATTAGTATAAATATTTACTATACAGGTGTTTATGGTCTTGTGATTTTATTTTCAAGGGGTGATTAGGCATCATAAAAGAAGATATTTAACATACAAGTTTCTTTACAAAGGTTTTATAATAAGGGAGATATGACGCCACTGACCTCAGCCTACTTAGTAAAAAATTCACTGATAACTTATCGTTAGAGTTTAGCCTTCTTTAAGGTGTTTACGCACGCTATAACAATAAAAACAAAAATACAATGTTTAAGGCTCCCGTATCCCCCCATTCAAACGTGAGTTGCCGCTCATTTCTTCAGAGCTTCCAAACAAAAGTGGTACTAGATGTAGATGGCGACACAACCACCAAATCTCTATTTATCCCGTATCGTTTTATTTGCGGCAAGAATCCACCCCACCACGAATATCTAACCGTATACAATTTCTCGTAACCATGACAACCACGAAAAATACCAAGAAGAGGTTATCTACCTTCTCAATATAAGGTTATGTTCGATATTGTAAGCAGTTCTTTTCGATTTATTTATGAGTGTGTGTCTCAGAATGAATATTGATCGATTAATTATTTGTTTATAGGGAATTTATTGATAGCTATGTACACAATTTCAGTGGTTTTCATAAGTTCTAAATAAATATTGTTATTGTTTAAGGTGCTCCATTTCCATATAAAACTTTACATTGCCATCCAAGGACAACAGCACTGTATACTTAAGTCTGAATACACGATATGTCATTAGCGGCAGGTTTAAATTTAGATCAGAGAGGGTCACTCAAATTATGTTGTATTACATAACGTACTTACATTAGCTCTCTGTAAAATGACTCATCTAATCAATTAAATGTAATAAACTCTGCCACCTTGAGGTAGGAAGGTATATATATGATTAATAATTATGTACATAAATATAGAAATAAATAAAAATCGTAAAAAACGCACCACTACTGGCGAGCTTTTGAAAGGTGGCAACCCTAGTCCACACATACGCGGCGGACACACATAAGCGGGTATTTACATACATTGTTGGTAAGTGCGTCGTTGTCGGCGCTTGATGGCGCTACATTGTGTAATGCAATTTATTTTGCATGTGAACAAGATTAAACTGTAGTGAACACGACACCGAATTAACAGGCTTCGGATTTAATTTAATGGTTTACGTACTGAAAATACTGCAACGACCGTAGGTACCCATACGAGCATATTATACAACCGCCTGTATTACTACCAGTAATAAAACTTTATATGCATTTTGAGGGGGTGCCAATAGCCACACCGCCTGCTGCAGCCGAACTTCGTGCAGCCAAACTGTTAAAACAAACATTTGAAACTAGCAGTTCCAGCGAATCGTTGTGTGAAGAAGCCATAAAACATTCCCCAAGTTTTGTTTGGAAATGAAGCCTTCTTAAATAACTTATTGGTATTGTCTTATGTTATATAAGAAATATTTCTGCAAAGTATGCCAAGTAGACAGTCTTGCCACAGTTTAGCATTACAGGTTTTAATCATCTAGCCAATTTTAATGCCTTTTGCAAGCTTTTTTGCTCCGGACTGTTCTCCTGCTCTATTGGCACAAACCAACTTGTCGTTTTTCTCAGTGGCTTTAGTTGCGATCTTCTAGATTTCGTTAATATTTATTTCTATATTTGCGTCACATAGAGCCGAAAATCATTCGTGCTTGTGGATCGACATACCTGATTTCTAAAGATGACCGACAATCTCCACTATGAATAAATTGTATTACAATAGCCTATGCAATGTATTGATGAAATACCATTCGACAATACAAATGATATTTATTGCATTGGCATTGTGGGCGTTGTTAGCAGATACGATTGCAGGGCGCAATCGTACCCGCTGAAACTAATATTAATCTGTTTATACCTGATATAATGCAATATATGGGTAAATACACAATTAAGGATTATTAGTTTGCTGAAATGGGCGTAATGCGTGCAATGTTAATTTATAAGCGCAGTTACAGTATTAGAGGCGGTCAATACACACATACTACATATTATGAAATGGCCCAAAATTAACGGTTAAATTAACGGTTTTGGTTATTAAAGTTGTTGTCAACAACAGTTTTATCAGTTTCAATATGAATGTTACCGATACTGCTTTAATTTAAAAATATTTTTGCATACCTCAATTTTCAGACGTTGTCGAAATACGGCGAAATTATTCTTCGAAATACCACTTTGCACACGTGTTGGTGCTGTTGAAAATATATATCGATTGGTGCTTAACATAAAAATGTTAATGTGCATAGCCGAATTGATGTAGAAGGTTACAAAGATGGCCGTTTCTAGAATAAACTCGCTTTCTATTGGGCGAACGGTAAAAATAGTTGATAAAATTGTAGATCGGACAATTCGTTGCATGATAGGACATTCAAATTATTTTGCCTTATCGGTCGTTTTGAAGTTGTACGCCTTGCAAATAAATCCTCTAGCTACCACCTGTAATATACATTGGGAAGTGATTACTTGAAACCAGAAAACGTAAAGTTTAGAACATATTTAATTGATTTAAGTGCATGTTTGCTTGGATTCATAACACCTGATTTCGCTATTACGATTAAATAGAAAGCCAAAATTTTATAGTCTTACATAAGCGCATCTGTGAAGCCATTATCAAAAAATATTTTTGCCCATCAGCTTGAGCTGGACGTTTTTCCAAAAAAAATATTTCTTATAGACGTCATATTGAATTATTACAATTATTTCAGTCATTATGAATTTGATTTAAATAGAATATTGGGCTTTAAAGGCTCTAAAACCATGCAGTCCTGTAATGTCATTACGTTTTGTAATGGAAATATCGCCAGCCATAAAATCTTATTCTGCAATAGTCCCATGGCTCACATGGCTAGCTACGCCACAGTATTATTAGGACTGAATTTCCCCATTCTGGTAAAAATCATTTAACCGTAATTTCACAAAAAGGCACGTTTTTAGTAGAAAAGTTATCTGTCATTTAAGTATATAAAATTCTTTTTCACCAAGATCTACAGAGTTACTGGTGATTAAACGTATTCCTTTCAACACGTTATTTATAGCGGAGGTCACTGATTTCACCCCAAATGAATCATCTAAATGTTAAAAGTTTTCAAAATATTTTAATTCTAACGTTTTTTTAATAAAACGCTGCCTATGAAGTCACAACCAATAATATAATTAATGTTTTCGAAGTTTTTTGTGTCGATGCAATCGATCATAAAAATTTTAGAATGCTTTTCTATCCAAATGCTGAATACGCTGACATGCTACTTATTTACGGGCAACGTGATGAAATTACTACTGAAGCTCAAAGAGAATACCATCGTCGGTTCCAGGATAGACACGTTTAGCACGTTAGTGTTTTTGGGCTACGTACAGACGTATGCCAAATATGGTACTGTCAAAAGTGGCGAGGAGGACATTCTAACGCTGGTCGAAAAAAATTGGGTGGATTGTTTGGTATGTCGCAGTGGAAGGTGGCTTGGACCAGGCTCTATTTGTCGATGAAGAGTACAAGTTTCTGCTATACGCCTGTACGTAGCCCCAAAAGCACTAATCTGCGAAACGTGGCTATCCTGGAAGCGACGATGGTATTCTCTTTGAGCTTCAGCAGCAATTCCATCACACTACCCTTAAGTACATAGTATGTCGGAATATTCAGCAATTGAATACACAACCATTTTAACCCTTTTAGGATCGATTAGATCGTGAAGAAATTGAAAACTATGACTTAAAACGGGCAGGAAATCAATTGTGTCAAAACAGTAGTTTTGATAGGAACACATGGGCAGGAGCACGGCTTGTTGTCTTAGAAAGGTGTGGGACATTCAAGAATTGTCAAAATAACATTGGGAATGTTAGGAGTTGGAAGACATGAAACAACATTCAGTTTTGTGTGTCTTTCGATCAAGTTAACTGTAGGAGACTACTTACTCGCCCAACTATTATTATCTCGTTCTCGAAAATTAGAAGGCGTTTTGTTAAGATTCATACCTTGATGGATAGGTATTGAAAGACAGTAATTTTTACGACCAAGTGCCTATCAAATAGGATTATAATTTTATTAACAATAATGGCATGAATCCGATAGTTGCATTTGAATTTCTGAAATAATTTTTAAAGTATTAAAGTATTTAACCCAGTAATCATTTGAGGATGATTTTTTTTTAGAAAATTTTAGAAAGTTCTCTCCGTGATGCTACAATTATTTACTGCAAATAATGATATATAATTCATTGAAGATTATTTACGTATACTTCAACGGAGGAAGCACTCCCTTAACTCTTGTAATAATTTCAAGAAATGATATTCCTTAATTGGCAGTAATCTCTCGCGTATACAGGCTGTCTCACGAAACTGGTACATTACGCGTTTCTCATGTTATACTATTTCTGGAAACTTGAAATTTTGGAACTAGAATTTACTCGATCTGTGCTCTTCAGCTTAAAATATCTAATAGTTAACTGTCATGTCCTGTCACCGGATGTCTTGATACCGATATTTTAATTGAAATTATATAATTTTAATTTTATTGTTGGTTTCTACGTATCAAAATACATCATTTTTAATAAGGTTTCCCAAAAGGTATATCAAAAACTATTAAAGATAGATATAGGGAACCATAATATTGATTGATAGGTAATAAGATTTCCTATCGAATGGCGTGTATTCCATATGCAAAGAAGAGCTGTTTACGTTTGAAGATTTAATTATTGTGTTGGAAATTTTGAACACCCTGTATAAGATATCATGATGAACTAAACATCGTCTTATTTGGTTATGTTTCTAGTTTTGGACCACCAACCATGAAACTTCTAGTTTCAATAATAGCCGAGATATTCAATTGTAAACGTAACCGCGAAAGTACTTAAAAAATTATCAAAATAAAAAAAAACCACACAAATTGTGATATTTAAGTATAGGGAAGCATTATCAAGAATGATGAATTTTGGTACGTAGAAACCAAAAATAAAATAAAAATTATATCATTGCTTTTAAAATAACAAAGTTGGTACCCACTTCCGGTGACCGGACGTGACAACTTGATAATAGTTTAACTGAAGTGTTCAGATCGAGTAAATTCTAGTTCCAAAATTTCAAGTTTCCAGAAATAGTAGAAAATCAGAAAATCGTAATGTACCAGTTCCTGTATACGAACCTACCAACTACTGCATTGAAGTGATACTGTCTTCGTTCAAGATGTTAGTTTTGTGTGTTTACTAATTTTGTGAGAAAAAAAAAAAAACAAAAGTATGACATACGCCAGTCGAAAAATGAAGTAATGTTTCATTATATAGGTAGTTCATGCTATCAAATAAGCCATTACGTTAATTTTTTGATTCGCATCAATCGGATCATTAACAACCACGTTATTGCTTCCCCGTTTTTTATTTGTCACAGGCTGTATATTCAAAAAGATTAAAAGTTACGATAAAATATTTAATCGAGTTTTTCTTGAAAACCGTGCGTTTCTAAAATAAATAACCCTTTAGTCGGAATAATGGCAGACTCACAGAAATTTCGGAGTAACTTTCTTTGACCACTTAGATTTGTAGACCCAATTTGCTAATTGATCATCGACAATTTCAAAACAATTCCACACAATCAATTTCTATATAATTCGCCACACCTCTCTAAAGTTCGCATACCTAAAAAACTAATCTACTTTCTCGGTAATTGTTCTATCTAAAAATTGCATTAATCTTAACGTTTCAAATTTATCGCCAGCAAAAAAGAGCAATCAATCCGTAAGATAATAGTAGCTTCCTTCAAAAAAGAGGCGTAATATCGTTTCTACCGTCTCCTTCGGGCATGTTCGTCGGGCGAGTAAACTTAATTGATCCATCTGGTGAAACCCGATAATGGCCAATATAATCGAGGTTTATAGAGCAGCAAGGAAAAATTTCAGAACATCACTACTAATTAAATTAGGAAACTAGAACGTCTTAAGGGATTAACATATATATTACAGTAATCGATAGAGTATCCAATTTCTTATGACATATTAGATTAGGTATTTTACCTCTTACCTTACCTGATGCACAATAGCAAGAAATCTCATTTGGATACATAGATTAAGGCGTTACAGACAGTAAAAATATTCAAGGCATTGTGTCGTTGTAACCACCCTAGTTACGCTGGCAAGCACCTGCAAAGCCTACGCGTCCATTCATATGTTAAAATGTTATGCAAATGAGAGAACGCTGCTTGGATTTGTGATTCTGGTCACAAAAGAGTTGAGAACGATTCAAATAATTCTACAGCCAGATCGGAATGTTTCGAGTGAATAGATTTCGGGTTTACTCTCACTTCTTTTATTGGATGTCTGGAATTGCTTGCAAGGTGATTTATAGATACGACACGCGTTTTTATTACTTTAAACGTATTGCTTAATAACGTTTAAATTTATCAGTCGAACACGGGTCAATCTGATTGATGTCGCTGTATAGATAGTCATGTGATTCTCAACCCAAAACTTATCGCGGAACCGTGCAGCATCCCAATGTTTTAAGCGCAAATGCAAAATATTCTAACATTTGACAGTGCAAGGGATCAAATAGATTCTATATAATAATAATAATAAAATGACTTCATTACAAAATTTCAACGAAACACAATTGCATAATTTGCATTTGCACAATTGAGCGTGAAAGTAAAATTGTTGAAGTGCACTTTAAAATAAAAATGAGCTAAGCACTGGATACCATAGTTAAAAGCTAACCTATTTTGGCGGAAAAATAATTATGTACATTATTTCTTTTTTTTTAATTTGTTCACTATTTGGTGCATATCTTGAGTTAGGAACGCCCCGTGTGGTCACTTGACACATCAAATTAAAGCTAATCGTATCACTAACAACTTCTACTAAAATAGTCCTTCAATAGCTTCATTAGTTTCAACGCAATGGGCTACGATATGAAAATAATGTGTTCAAAATGAAAATCGAACATTTGCTCTATCTATCACCGGGGAAAAATAGAAATCGTGGAGATATTGTCAGGTTCTTATTTTTTACGTAGAGTGTATACTTTTACGAAGACACGATGACAATCTACGCAAAAATACCGAAGCTATTTTTCAACATTTTCTATATTTATCATTTTGATTAATTTCGTTTATTTTTATTGTGTGTTTGCAATATATAATGACATTAGAAGCGATTCTAGCTCCTGCGTCGCTTTCTGGTCTTGTCGGTATCTGATTTTCTTATGAGGAACCATAGATATAATCTTAATCTCCTGGTGGAACCTCTCACCATGCTCGTCACTAATGTAGCCAAGATTCTCAGGAAAAAAATCCCGGTACGAATGTAAGAAATGAATTTTGAGAGACATTTTGTCGCCTATTGGAAAACTAAAGAAAATTAAAAGCATATAACAGAAAATGAATAGAATAACAGTATTCTATACCTATTTTTGCATATTTCTGGAGTAAATCTTCAACAATTGTCTTCAACAAGCTTTTATTGTTTCCAAGGAAATCAGAAACAATTAGCTTAAAAGAATTCCAGGCTGCTGCCTAATCCGATGACAAATATGTTGGGAATTTTTCATCTTTCAACAGCTTCCTTATTTGTGGAGAAGCCCATCCACTTAGATTTATATGAGCAATAAAGCAGAGAATACTAGGTGTCCATAGTTCGTGAAGATTTTCAGCTGCTATTCCAAAATATTGGAGCGAATATATAAATTTTCGTTGACTTTTCTTGGCGGCATGATCACCACAAACAGAAATCATCTGGGTTGTTTTTGCACTCAAAGGCTCGTTGTCCTTTAATAATTTTTCAAAAGGTGATGTTAAATGCTGCGATACGACCCAATTTACACAACTGTTAAACACCGATGTAAACAGTACAGGGAAATACAACGATTTGCAATACAAAAATTTGTTCAATAGAAATGACATGCGTATCTTGGCACAAATCACGTGACGTACTCGTCATCCGAAGGTAACGGGCTGCTACCATACATTAAACTGCTCTAAATAAAGAAAAATACAAAATAGTGGAAAAGCTGAATTTTGGTAGTTTTGTACCCATCAATCATAATTGATCATAACTTCGTTATTTTTTAGATCTTCATCTTCATCTTCATCATAAATACCTGTTCTCTTCGTAAAAGTGCACGTAAAAAATAAGAAACTGTGCATATTTTCACGATTTTTACATTTCCCCGGCGATTAACTAACCGTTCGATTTTCATTTGTGCCAAACCTTTTCCAAATTGTCGCCCATTACACTGAAACTACTGAAGCGATTGGAAAACAATATAACTTTTATGGGTGATTCAATTGGATTTCGTTTGATGTGCCGAGCGACGAGATTGGATGTACCGAGATCGAGATATGCTCCAATTGGTCAAAGTACCACCGAAAAAAATGATTTTTTTTTTCAAAAATCGTCTCGGAAACATTCAATTTTTTTAATGCAATTTTTGAGTTTGCGGACCAATGTGTCTAAGAAAATAATAGTGGCACCTAATGTACATTTTGTACCTAAAGTAATCTTGTGTTTGTATGGAACCAAACTGTTTCGTCCAGGATCTCACAGGAGATAGGCTCATGCTTGAAAAATTTATTCAGGATTTTTTATTAACTATTACAAACATTACTGCATACAGCGATTCCAGCAGACGTCAAAATTATATTAAATACTTTAAAATTATTCTATTTTATTGTTCTAGATACCAACATAACAGAGATTAGTTCAGTTCCTTAAACCTGGACATACATTGAGTGTGGCCGTAGTTTTAGTTCACTTGAGAAGAAAAAAAGGGAAATTCAATTTTTGTCAAATTGAAGATTGTAATACGAGGCATATCAACAAAATTTTGTGTGCATAATATGAACAAAAAAGAATTACTCTTTTACACTGTTTCAAGAAATAATTAAGGACCCCTAAGAATACGGAAGGTTAACACAAAGTGGAGAGCAATTTGCCATTTCGTTCATTATAAAAGCAAAAGATGCGTTTGGATACAAGAATAGTTTAAACAATGATGTTGAGTTTTGAAAGCGCACATTAAGAACCTCGAAACTTGGACGTCCGTCTTTCCAGTTTTCTATACTGAAGCATCAATAAATAAATCAATCAGAGTAAAAATACAGAAACCTAATCATCTTCTTAGAATATATTCCACCACGCCATAATGCGTTTTCTACAAATACCTATACAAAATATGACGTAAAAACAGCTGAAAAAAAAAAACAAGAAAAAATCCCAATATTGACAAGCGGCGGCCAAAAGGCAGCCCAAACTAAAATATCTGATGATTGGAATAGCCATGAAGATGACGCCGTCCGATTACGAATACAAAAATTATTTAGTTATTCTTTCCTTTGAGCAACTTGTCATTCGTATTTTTTGTAATAACGTTTATTTTAATATAGTAAGTGCACGTGAATCATTCTACCATATTTTGCTGAAACCTACATAAAGTTTCTAGTACATTTGTGCAAAAAAAAAGTTAAACAATAAAGTTTAGAGAATCTAAATATATAATAATTAACTAAATAATTTTTTTATGACCATGAATAAAATTCTAATAATAATACAATTTTCCAAAGGTATTCCAAAAATTTTTAAATACAACTTAATTTTTTAATCTTATTATCTCAGAGCCACAAGATGATGCTCCCATAGCATTTCTGAAAACCGAGTGTGTACGTTTTCGACGTATACAGTATATTATTCGTTCAAAGAAAGACTTCTCCAGTATTTTAATATAGTAAGTGCACGTGAATCATTCTACCATATTTTGCTGAAACCTACATAAAGTTTCTAGTACATTTGTGCAAAAAAAATAAGTTAAGCAATAAAGTTTAGAGAATCTAAATATATAATAATTAACTAAATAATTTTTTTAAGACCATGAATAAAATTCAAATAATAATACAATTTTCCAAAGGTATTCCTAAAATTTTTAAATACAACTTAATTTTTTAATCTTATTATCTCAGAGCCACAAGATGATGCTCCCATAGCATTTCTGAAAACCGAGTGTGTACGTTTTCGACGTATACAGTATATTTTTCGTTCAAAGAAAGACCTCCAGTTGCGGATATATTAGTTTCAAAGGATATTTAATTTAGCTAATTGCATCTACTTGTTTGGAAAAGTACAGAAATCTAAATTTATTTCTATTAGTGCAGTTTGGATGTCTGATTCTATAAAATCTATGAAACCTGCTTTTAAGGGTACTCGCGCAGGATAGGTACGTTTTCGTGGACTGGTAAAATATGCTTACCGACCGACACTGGTTCGCTGGCCGGTGTGTGATAGGGAAACGCTGGTTTAAGTGTAGGTACTACTAAGCTGGAGTTTTTACCGCAATCTCATACTCAGTGGCAATGTCATATTTGTGTAGCACCTAGTTACTCGTGTTTCGTTTTCGTTCATTTCCGTTTCGTAACTATATTTATAACTAATAGGTTAATAATATGGTGATATACAGGCGGGGTGTAAATTTTAAATAAGTCAAAAATTACAGCCACATTATAACTTTAACATTTATTTAAAATTTACATCCCGCCTGTATATCACCATATTATTAACCTATAATATTAAGTTGACAAAATATGTCGTTAAACATTCTCATTTGTCATTCAGTCTGGATATGACAATCCGTTTGTTGGTGTGAACCCTACTTCCAAAGTAGATGACATTTGAT